>JAINVK010000730.1:0-21592 GCA_030068075.1 Paguma larvata
TCATACGCTATACTTTGTGAAACAACAGTGTGGCGAGTGCCTCACTGAAGTACCTCTTGTTTCATTTAGGTAGCAATGCTAGGACTGAATGCGCAGAACAGGAGCAACGTGCTATACACTCCACTCTGTGAGCAACACTGCGGCGAGTGCCTCACTGAACTAACCTCTTGATTCATTTAAGTATCAATGCTAGGAACTGAATGCCAGAACGGGCAGCATGGTGCTATACACTCCACTCTCTGAACCAACACTGTGGCGAGTGCCTCACTGAACTAACCTCTGTTTCAATAAGGTAGCACGGTTTAAAACCTGAATCGGCTGAACTAGCAGCAAAGAGCCATACGCTTACTCTGTGAAACAACACTGTGGCGAGTGCCTCACTGAAGTAACCTCTTGTTTCATTAGGTAGCATGCTAGGAACTGAATCGCAGACAAACAGCAAGGTGCTATACACTCCCTCTCTGAATCAACAGAGTGGCGAGTGCCTCATGAACTAACCTCTTGTTTCACTTAGGTAGCTCGGTTTAAAAACAGAAAGCGCAGAACTAGCAGCAAAGAGCCATTACGCTTTACTCTGTTGAAACAACACAGTGGCGAGTGCCTCAGTGAAACTAAGTTCTTTTTTCACCGAGATAGCAACGGGTTAAAAATGAATGCGCTGAACTAGCAGCTAAGAGCCACTATGCTTTACTCTGTGAAACAGCCACAGTGGCGAGTGCCTCATTGAACTAACCTCTTGTTTCTTTTTTTAGCACGGTTAAGAAGTGAATGACGCAGACAAGGCAGCAAATTGCTACATACTCCACTCTGTGAAGGAACACTCTTGGCGATTGCCTCACTGAACTAACCTCTTGTTTCACTTAGGAAGCACTGTTAAAAATTGAATGCCCAGAAACTAGCAGCAAAGAGCATAGGCTTTACTCTGCTGAAAACAACACAGTGGCGAGCTAGTGCCTCACTGAACTAACCTCGTCTTTCATTTAGGTAGCACTGTTAGGAACTGAATGCGCAGAACAGGCAGCAAGGTGCTATACATTCCACTCTGTGAACCAACACTGTGGCGAGTGCCTCTTGAACTAACATCTGGTTTACTTAGGTAGCACGGTTTTAAAAACTGAATGCCTAGAACTAGCAGCAAGGAGCCTATGCTTTACTCTGTGAAACAGCACCGTGGCGTGTGCCTCATTGAACTAACCTCTAGATTCTTTTTATTTAGCACGGTTAAGAACTGAGTGCGCAGAACAGGCAGCAATTGCTACATACGCCACTCTGTGAAGGAACACTTTGGCGAGTGCCTCACTGAACTAACCTCTTGTTTCACTTAGGAAGCACAGTTAAAAACTGAATGCCCAGAACTAGCAGCAAAGAGCCATACACTTTACTCTGTGAAACAACACAGTGGCGCGTGCCTCATTGATCTAACCTGTTGTTTCATTTAGGTAGCTCGGTTAAAAACTGAATGCGCAGAACAATTAGCAAAGAGCCATACGCTTTACTCTGTGAAACAACACTGTGGCGAGTGCCTCACTGAACTAACCTCTTGTTTCATTTAGGTAGCAATGCTAGTAACTGAATGCGCAGAACGGGCAGCAAGGTGCTATACACTACACTCTGTGAACCAACACTGTGGCGAGTGCCTCATTGAACTAACTTCTTGTTTCACTTAGGTAGCACGGTTAAAAACTGAATGCCTAGAAAAAGCGGCAAAGAGCCATATGCTTTACTCTGTGAACCAACACTGTGGCGAGTGCCTCACTGAACTAACCTCTTGTTTCATTTAGGTAGCAATGCTAGGAACTGAATTCGCAGAACAAGCAGCAAGGTGCTATACACTCCACTCTCTGAATCAACACTGTGGCGAGTGCCTCACTGAACTAACCACTTGTTTCACTTAGGTAGCTCGGTTAAAAACAGAATGCGCAGAACTAGCAACAAAGAGCCATATGCTTTACTCTGTGAAACAACACTGTGGCGAGTGCCTCCCTGAAATAAGCTCTTTTTTCACCTAGATAGCACGGTTAAAAACTGAATGCGCTGAACTAGCAGCAAAGAGCCATATGCTTTACTCTGTGAAACAGCACAGTGGCGAGTGCCTCATTAAACTAACCTCTAGTTTCTTTTAGTTAGCATGGTTAATAACTGAATGCGCAGAAAAGGCAGCAAATAGCTACATACTCCACTCTGTGAAGGAACACTTTGGCGTGTGCCTCAGTGAACTAACCTCTTGTTTCACTTAGGTAGCTCGGTTAAAAACTGAATGCGCAGAACTAGCAGCAAAGAGCCATACGCTTTACTCTGTGAAAAAACACTGTGACGAGTGCCTCACTGAACTAACCTCTTGTTTCATTTAGGTAGCAATGCTAGGAACTGAATTCGCAGAACAAGCAGCAAGGTGCTATACACTCCACTCTGTGAACCAACACTGTGGCGAATGCCTCACTGAACTAACCTCTTGTTTCATTTAGGTAGCACGGTTAAAACCTGAATGCGCAGAACTAGCAGCGAAGAGCCATACTCTTTACTCTGTGAAACAACACAGTTGCGAGTGCCTCACTGAACTAACCTCTTGTTTCATTTAGGTAGCAATGCTAGGAACTGAATGCACAGAACAAGCAGCAAGGTGCTATACACTGCACTCTCTGAATCAACACTGTGGCGAGTGCCTCACGGAACTAACCTCTTGTTTCACTTAGGTAGCTCGGTTAAAAACTGAATGCGCAGAACTAGCAGCAAAGAGCCATACGCTTTACTCTGTGAAACAGCACACTGGCGAGTGCCTCAATGAACAAACCTATTGTTTCATTTAGATAGCACGGTTAAAACCTGAATTCGCAGAACTAGCAGCAAAGAGCCATACGCTATACTTTGTGAAACAACAGTGTGGCGAGTGCCTCACTGAAGTAACCTCTTGTTTCATTTAGGTAGCAATGCTAGGAACTGAATGCGCAGAACAGGGAGCAACGTGCTATACACTCCACTCTGTGAAGCAACACTGCGGCGAGTGCCTCACTGAACTAACCTCTTGTTTCATTTAAGTATCAATGCTAGGAACTGAATGCTCAGAACGGGCAGCATGGTGCTATACACTCCACTCTCTGAACCAACACTGTGGCGAGTGCCTCACTGAACTAACCTCTTGTTTCATTAGGTAGCAATGCTAGGAACTGAATTCGCAGAACAAGCAGCAAGGTGCTATACACTCCACTCTCTGAATCAACAGAGTGGCGAGTGCCTCACTGAACTAACCTCTTGTTTCACTTAGGTAGCTCGGTTTAAAACAGAAAGCGCAGAACTAGCAGCAAAGAGCCATACGCTTTACTCTGTGAAAAAACACTGTGGCGAGTGCCTCACTGAACTAACCTATTGTTTCATTTAGGTAGCAATGCTAGGAACTGAATTCGCAGAACAAACAGCAAGGTGCTATAAACTCCACTCTCTGAATCAACACTGTGGCGAGTGCCTCACTGAACTAACCACTTGTTTCACTTAGGTAGCTCGGTTAAAAACAGAATGCGCAGAACTAGCAGCAAAGAGCCATACGCTTTACTCTGTGAAACAACACAGTGCCGAGTGCCTCATTGAACTAAACTCTTGTTTCTTTTAGTTAGCACGGTTAAGAACTGAATGCGTAGAACAGGCAGCAAGGTGCTATAAACTCCACTCTGTAAACCAACACTGTGGCGAGTGCCTCATTGAACTAATATCTTGTTTTACTTAGGTAGCACGGTTAAAAACTGAATTCGCAGAACTAGCAGCAAAGAGCCATATGCTTTACTCTGTGAAACAGCACAGTGGCGAGTGCCTCATTGAACTAACCGCTAGTTTCTTTTTGTTAGCACGGTTAAGAAGTGAATGCGCAGAACAGGCAGCAAATTGCTACATACTCCACTCTGTGAAGGAACACTTTGGCGAGTGCCTCACTGAACTAACCTCTTGTTTCACTTAGGAAGCACGGTTAAATATTGAATGCCCAGAACTAGCAGCAAAGAGCCATACGCTTTACTCTGTGAAACAACACAGTGGCGAGTGCCTCACTGAACTAACCTCGTCTTTCATTTAGGTAGCACTGTTAGGAACTGAATGCGCAGAACAGGCAGCAAGGTGCTATACATTCCACTCTGTGAACCAACACTGTGGCGAGTCCCTCATTGAACTAACCTCTTGTTTCACTTAGGTAGCACGGTTAAAAACTGAATGCCTAGAACTAGCAGCAAGGAGCCATATGCTTTACTCTGTGAAACAGCACCGTGGCGTGTGCCTCATTGAACTAACCTCTAGTTTCTTTTATTTAGCACGGTTAAGAACTGAGTGCGCAGAACAGGCAGCAAATTGCTACATACGCCACTCTGTGAAGGAACACTTTGGCGAGTGCCTCACTGAACTAACCTCTTGTTTCACTTAGGAAGCACAGTTAAAAACTGAATGCCCAGAACTAGCAGCAAAGAGCCATACACTTTACTCTGTGAAACAACACAGTGGCGCGTGCCTCATTGATCTAACCTGTTGTTTCATTTAGGTAGCTCGGTTAAAAACTGAATGCGCAGAACAATTAGCAAAGAGCCATACGCTTTACTCTGTGAAACAACGCAGTAGCGAGTGCCTCACTGAACTGACCTCTTGTTTCATTTGGGTAGCACGGTTAAAACTGAATACCTAGAACTAGCAGCAAAGAGCCATATTCTTTACTCTGTGAAACAGCACAGTGGCGAGTGCCTCATTAAACTAACCTCTAGTTTCTTTTAGTTAGCATGGTTAATAACTGAATGCGCAGAAAAGGCAGCAAATAGCTACATACTCCACCCTGTGAAGGAACACTTTGTCGTGTGCCTCACTGAACTAACCTGTTGTTTCACTTAGGAAGTACGGTTAAAAACTGAATGCGCAGAACAAGCAACAAAGAGCCATACGCTTTACTCTGTGGAAAAACACGTGGCGAGTGCCTCACTGAACTAAACTCTTGTTTCGTTTAGTTAGAACGGTTAAGAACTGAATGCCCAGAAGAGGCAGCAAGGTGCTATACACTCCACTCTGTGAACCAACACTGTGGCGAATGCCTCACTGAACTAACCTCTTGTTTCATTTAGGTAGCACGGTTAAAACCTGAATGCGCAGAACTAGCAGCGAAGAGCCCTAGGCTTTACTCTGTGAAACAATACACTGGCGAGTGCCTCATTGAACTAACTTCTTGTTTCACTTAGGTAGCTCGGTTAAAAACTGAATGCGCAGAACAAGCAACAAAGAGCCATACGCTTTACTCTGTGAAACAACACTGTGGCGAGTGCCTCACTGAACTAACCTCTTGTTTCATTTAGGAAGCAATGCTAGTAACTGAATGCGCAGAACGGGCAGCAAGGTGTTATACACTACACTCTGTGAACCAACACTGTGGAGAGTGCCTCATTGAACTAACTTCTTGTTTCACTTAGGTAGCACGGTTAAAAACTGAATGCCTAGAAAAAGCGGCAAAGAGCCATACGCTTTACTCTGTGAACCAACAGAGTGGCGAGTGCCTCACTGAACTCACGTCTTGTTTTATTTGGTAGCACGGTTAAAACCTGAATTCGCAGAACTAGCAGCAAAGAGCCATACGCTTTACTCTGTGAACCAACACAGTGGCGAGTGCCTCAAAGAACTAACCTCTTCTTTCACTTAGGTAGCACGGTTAAAAATTGAAGGCGCAGAACTAGCAGCAAAGAGCCATACGCTATACTTTGTGAAACAACAGTGTGGCGAGTGCCTCACTGAAGTAACCTCTTGTTTCATTTAGGTAGCAATGCTAGGAACTGAATGCGCAGAACAGGGAGCAACGTGCTATACACTCCACTCTGTGAAGCAACACTGCGGCGAGTGCCTCACTGAACTAACCTCTTGTTTCATTTAGTTATCCATGCTAGGAACTGAATGCGCAGAACGGGCAGCATGGTGCTATACACTCCACTCTCTGAATCAACACTGTGGCCAGTGCCTCACTGAACTAACCTCTTTTTTCAATTAGGTAGCTCGGTTAAAACCTGAATGCGCTGAACTAGCAGCAAAGAGCCATACGCTTTACTCTGTGAAACAACACTGTGGCGAGTGCCTCACTGAAGTAACCTCTTGTTTCATTTAGGTAGCAATGCTAGGAACTGAATGCGCAGAATAAGCAGCAAGGTGCTATACACTGCACTCTCTGAATCAACACTGTGGCGAGTGCCTCACTGAACTAACCTCTTGTTTCACTTAGGTAGCTCGGTTAAAAACTGATGCGCAGAACTAGCAGCAAAGAGCCATACGCTTTACTCTGTGAAACAGCACACTGGCGAGTGCCTCAATGAACAAACCTATTGTTTCATTTAGATAGCACGGTTAAAACCTGAATTCGCAGAACTAGCAGCAAAGAGCCATACGCTATACTCTGTGAAACAGCAGTGTGGCGAGTGCCTCACTGAAGTAACCTCTTGTTTCATTTAGGTAGCAATGCAAGGAACTGAATTCGTAGAACTAGCAGCAAAGAGCCATACGCTTTACTCTGTGAAACAACACGTGGCGAATGCCTCACTGAACTAACCTCTTGTTTCATTTAGGTGGCAAAGTTAGGAACTGAATGCGCAGAACGGACAGCATGGTGCTATACACTCCACTCTTTGAACCAACACTGTGGCGAGTGCCTCACTGAACTAAACTCTTGTTTCTTTTAGTTAGCACGGTTAAGAACTGAATGCGCAGAAGAGGCAGCAAGGTGCTATACACTCCACTCTGTGAATCAACAGTGTGGCGAATGCCTCACTGAACTAACCTCTTGTTTCATTTAGGTAGCACGGTTAAAACCTGAATGCGCAGAACTAAGCCAAGAGCCGTAGGCTTTACTCTGTGAAACAACACAGTGGCGATTGCCTCATTGAACTAACCTCTTGTTTCACTTAGGTAGCATGGTTAAAAACTGAATGAACAGAACAAGCAGCAAAGAGCCATAAGCTTTACTCTGTGAAACAACACAGTGGCGAATGCCTAACTGAACTAACCTCTTCTTTCATTTAGGTAGCACGTTTAAAACCTGAATGCGAAGAACTAGCAGCAAAGAGCCATAAGCTTTACTCTGTGAAACAACACGTGGATAGAGCCTCATTGATCTAACCTCTTGTGTCATTTAGGTACACGATTTAAAACTGAAGGCGTAGAACTAGCAGCAAAGAGCCATAAGCTTTACCCTGTGAAACAACACAGTGGTGAGTGCTTCATTGAACTAACCTCTTGTTTCACTTAGATAGCACGGTTAAAAACTGAATGCCTAGAACTAGCAGCAAAGAGCCATATGCTTTACTCTTTGAAACAGCACAGTGGTGAGTGCCTCATTGAACTAACCTCTAGTTTCTTTTAGTTAGCACGGTTAAGAACTGAAAGCGCAGAACAGGCAGCAACGTGCTATACACTCCACTCTGTGATCCAACACTGTGGCGAGTGCCTCACTGAACTAACCTCTTGTTTCACTTAGGTAGCACGGTTAAAACTGAATGTCCAGAACTAGCAGCAAAGAGCAGTACCCTTTACTCTGTGAAACAACACAGTGGCGCGTGCCTCATTGATCTAACCTGTTGTTTCATTTAGGTAGCTCGGTTAAAAACTGAATGCGCAGATCAAGCAGCAAAGAGCCATACGCTTTACTCTGTGAAACAACGCAGTGGCGAGTGCCTCACTGAACTAACCTCTTGTTTCATTTAGGTAGCACGGTTAAAACTGAATACCTAGAACTAGCAGCAAAGAGCCATATGCTTTACTCTGTGAAACAGCACAGTGGCGAGTGCCTCATTGAACTAACCTCTAGTTTCTTTTAGTTAGCATGGTTAATAACTGAATGCGCAGAACAGGCAGCAAATAGCTACATACTCCACTCTGTGAAGGAACACTTTGGCGTGTACCTCACTGAACTAACCTGTTGTTTCACTTAGGAAGCACGGTTAAAAACTGAATGCGCAGAACTAGCCTCAAAGAGCCGTACCCTTTACTCTGTGAAACAACACAGTGGCGAGTGCCTCACTGAACTCACGTCTTGTTTCATTTGGTAGCACGGTTAAAACCTGAATTCGCAGAACTAACAGCAAAGAGCCATACGCTTTACTCTGTGAAACAACACAGTGGCGAGTGCCTCAATGAACTAACCTCTTGTTTCACTTAGGTAGCACGGTTAAAAATTGAAGGCGCTGAACCAGCAGCAAAGAGACATATGCTTTACTCTGTGAACTAAAACAGTGTCGAGTGCCTCATTGAACTAACCTCTTGTTTCATTTAGGTAGCAGGGTTAAGAACTGAATGCGCAGAACAGGGAGCAACGTGCTATACACTCCACTCTGTGAAGCAACACTGCGGCGAGGCCTCATTGAACTAACCGCTTGTTTCATTTAGGTAGCAGGGTTCGGAACTGAATGCACAAAACAAGAAGTAGAGAGCCCTACACTCCACCATGTGAAGCAACACTGTGGCGAGTGCCTCACTGAACTAACCTCTTGTTTCATTTAGGTAATAATGCTAGGAACTGAATGCGCCGAACGGGCAGCATGGTGCTATACACTCCACTCTCTGAACCAACACTTTGGCGAGTGCCTCACTGAACTAACCTCTTGTTTCACTTAGGTAGCTCGGTTAAAAACTGAATGCGCAGTACTAGCAGCAAAGAGCCATACGCTTTCCTCTGTGAAACAACACTGTGGCGAGTGCCTCACTGAACTAACTTCTAGTTTCATTTATGTAGCAGTGTTAGGAACTGAATGCGCAGAACAGGCAGCAAGGTGCTATACACTCCACTCTGTGAACCAACACTGTGTCGAGTGCCTCAAACCTCTTGTTTCACTTAGGTAGCACGGTTAAAACCTTAATGCGCAGAACTATGAGCAAAGAGGCATACGCTTTACTCTGTGAAACAACACTGTGGCGAGTGCCTCACTGAACTAACCTCTTCTTTTTTTAGGTAGCACGGTTAAGAACTGAATGCGCAGAACAGGCAGCAAATTGCTACATACTCCAGTCTGTGAAGGAACATTTTGGCGATTGCCTCACTGAACTAACCTCTTGTTTCATTTAGGTAGGAGGGTTAGTAACTGAATGCGTAGATATAGCAGCAACGTGCGATAGACTCCACTCTGTGAACCAACACTGTGGCGAATGCCTCATTGAACTAAACCCTTGTGTCATTTAGGTAGCACGTTTAGGAACTGAATGCGCAGAACTAGCACGAAAGTGTTGTACACTGCGGTCTGTGAAACAGCACTGGGGCGAGTGCCTCCCTGATGTAACCTTTGTTTCAGAAAGGTAGCAGGTTCAGGATTCCAACTCTCAGAACTGGCAGCGGAGTGTTGTATATTCAATTTTGTGAAACAACACTGAGTGGAAGGCCTCCTTCCTCTAACCTGATTCAGTACGTTTGCAGCGTCTGGAATCCAATGCACAGATGTTGGAGCGAAGTGCCATATGCTCAACTCTGTAAAACAACGCAGTGCAGAACGCCTCTTGCAACGGACAGCTTCTTTCAGCAAGTGAGCGGTATGAGATATAGAAAGCGCAGAACTGGTAGCTAGGTTGAATGGACTCAACTCTGTACAATAACACTGTGGGAATTCCTCTTTCAAGATACATCTTGTTTCAGTAGTTAGCAGTGTGAGCACTGAAGCCTAGAACTAGCAGCAACATGCCATACACTCAACTCTGTGAAGCAAACACTTTGGCGAGTGCCTCATTGAACTAACCTCTTGTTTCATTTAGGTAGCACGGTTAGGAACTGAATGCGCAGAACAGGCAACAACGTGGTATATACTCACTCTGTGAAGCAACACCTTGGTGAGTGCCTCATTGAACTAACCTCGTTGTTTCATTAGGAAGCACGGTTAGGAACTGAATGCGCAGCGCTAGAAGCAAAGAGCCATACACTCCTCCCTCATTGAACTAACCTCTTGTTTCATTTAGGTAGCACGGTTAGGAACTGAATGCGCAGAACAGGCAACAACGTGGTATATACTCCACTCTGTGAAGCAACACCTTGGTGAGTGCCTCATTGAACTAACCTCTTGTTTCATTTAGGAAGCACGGTTAGGAACTGAATGCGCAGCGCTAGAAGCAAAGAGCCATACACTCCTCTCTGTGAAGCAACACTTTGGCGAGTGCCTCATTGAACTAACATCTTGTTTCATTTAGGTAGCAGGGATAGGAACTGAATTCGCAGAAATAGCAGCAATGTGCTGTGTACTCCACTCCATGAACCAACACGGTGGCAAGTGCCTCATTGAACTAAACCCTTGTTTCATTAAGGTAGCACGGTTTGGAACTGAATGCGCAGAACTGGCAGTAACGTGCCATGCCCTCCGGTCTGTGAATCAACACTGTGGCGAGTGCCTCTCTGAAGTAACCTCTTGTTTCAGTAAGGTAGCAGTGTACGGTATCCAATTCGCTGAACTAGCAGCAAAGTGTCCACTACTCAATTCTGTGAAACAACACTGTGTGGAAGGCCTCATTCCTCTAACCTGTATCAGTAGGTTAGCAGCGTTTGGAATCCAATGCAAAGATCTTGGAGCGAAGTGGCACACACACAACTCTGTGAAACAACACTGTGGCGAGTGACTAATTGAACTAACTTCTTGTTTCAGTTAGGTAGCAGGGATAGGAACTGAATGTGCAGAAATAGCAGCAACGTGCTATGTACTCCACTCTGTGAACCAATACGGTGGCAAGTGCCTCATTGAACTAAATCCTTGTTTCATTAAGGTAGCACGGTTTGGAACTGAATGCGCAGAACTAGCAGCAACGTGCCATACACTCAACTCTGAAGCAACACCGTGTCGAGTGCCTCATTGAACTAACGACTTGTTTCAGTTAGGTAGCACGGTTAGGAACTGAATGCGCAGAACAGGCAGCAAAGTGCCATACACTCCAGTCTGTGAAACAACACTGGGGCGAGTGCCTCTCTGAGGTAACCTCTTGTTTCAGTAAGGTAGCAGTGTACGTTATCCAATTCGCAGAACCAGCAGCAAAGTGTCGTATACTGAATTCTGTGAAACAACACTGAGTGGCAGGCCTCATTCCTCTAACTTCATATTTCAGTAAGTTAGCAGCGTGTGAAACCGAATGCGCAGACCTAGCAGCGCAGTGCCGTACACTCAACTCTGGCAAACAACGCAGTATGGAAGGCCTCCTGCAACTAACAGCTTTTTTCAGCAAGCTAGAGTAGTGTGATATAGAATTAGCAGAACAGGCAGCGTGGTGCCATGCACTCATCTTGTGTCATAACCTTGTGGGGAGGGCCTCTTTCAAGGAACATCTTGTTTCAGCAAGTTAGCAATCTGTGAAACTGAATGCACAGACCTAGTTGCGAAGTGCCTCACACTCCACTCAGTGAGACAACACTGTGGAGAATGCCTCGATCAACTAACAGCTTGTTTCCACAAGTTAGCGGTGTGTGATCTAGAATGCGCAGAACAAGCAGCGAGGTGCCATGCACTCATCTCTGTGAAATCACCCTGTGGGGAGTGCCTCTTTCAAGGAACATCTTGTTTCAGTAAGTTAGTAGTGTGAGGAGCTGAAAGCGCTGATCAGGAAGCGAAGTGCCATACACTCCACTCTGTGAGACAACACTGTGGGGAATGCCTCGATCAACTAATATCTTGTTTCAGTAAGTTAGCAGTGAGAGGAACTGAATGCGCAGAACTAGCAGCAAAGTGCCATACACTCCACTCTGTGAAGCAACACTAAGGGGAATGCCTCATTGAACTAATCGCTTGTTTCAGTAAGTTAGCATTGTGTGAAACTGAAAGCGCAGACCTAGTAGCGAAGTGCCATACACTCAACTCTGTGAAACAACACAGAGCGGAAGGCCTCCTGCAACTAACAGCTTCTTTCAGCAAGTAAGTGGTGTGTGATATAGAAAGCGCAGAACAGTTAGCGAGGTGGCATGCACTCAACTCTGTCCAATAACACTGTGGGGAACTCCTCTTTCAAGTTACATCTTGTTTCAGTAAGTTAGCAGTGTGAGCAGCTGAATGCGCAGAACTAGCAGCAACGTGCTATATACTCCACTCTGTGAACCAATACTGTGGGGAATGCCTCATTGAACTCACGTCTTGTTACAGTAAGGTAGCAGTGTACGGAATCCAATATGCAGGACTCGAAGCGAAGTGTCGTATACTCATTTCTGTGAAACAACACTGTGTGGAAGTCCTCCTTCCTCTAACATCATGTTTCAGAAAGTTAGCAGCATGTGTAATCCAACGCACAGACCTTGGAGCGAAGTGCCATACACACAACTCTGTGAAACAACACTGTGGGGAATGCCTCATTGAACTAACCTCTTGTTCAGTAAGTTAGCACTGTGTGAAACCGAATGTGCAGACCTAGTAGCGAAGTCTCATACATTCAACTCTGTGAAACAACACCGTGCCGAAGGCCTCCTGCAACTAACAGCTTGTTTCAGCAAGTTAGCGGTGTGTGATATAGAATGCGCAGAACAGGCGGCGAGGTGCCATGCACTGAATTCTTTGAAATAACACTGTGGGGAGTGCTTCTTTCAAGTAACATCTTGTTTCATTAAGTTAGCAGTGTGAGGAACTGAATGCTCAGAACTAGCAGCAACGTGCCATATACTCCACTCCGTGAAACAACACTGTGGGGAATGCCTCCACCAACTAATATCTTGTTTCATTAAGTTAGCAGTGTGTGAAATTGAATGTGTAGAACTAGTAGGGAGGTACATACACTTCACTCTGAGAAACAACACTGAGGGGAATGCCTCATTGAACTAATCTCTTGTGTCGGTAAGTTAGCATTGCGTGAACCTGAATGCGCAGATCGCAGCGAAGTACCATACACTAACTCTGTGAAACAACAGTGTGGGGATTGCCTCTTTCAACTAACATTTGTTTCAGTATGGGAGCTGTGTAACTGATTGCACAGGACTAACAGCGAAGTGCCATACTCTCAGCTCTGTGAATCGACACTGTGGGAAATGCCTCAGTCATCTAACATCTTGTTTAAGCAAGATAGCTGTGTGAGGAACTGGATGCGCAGAACTAGTGTAAAATGCCATACGCTCCACTCTGTAGAACAACACTGTGGGGAATGCCTAATTCAACTAATATCTTCTTTCAGTAAGTTATCAGTGTGTGAAATTGAATGCGTAGAACTAGTAGCGAGCTGCCATACGATCCACTCTGAAACGGCACTGTGCAGAATGTCTAATTCAACTAACATCTTGTTTCAGTAAGTTAAGAGGATGTGGATTCCCATGCACAGAACTAGCAACAACGTGTTATGCACACTCAACTCTGTGAAACAACATAGTGATGAATGCCTCCATTAACTAACATCTTGTTTCAGTAAGTGAGCATTGTATGGAATCCTAAGGGAGAAGTGCCATACATACAACTCTGTGAAACAACACTGTGGGGAAAGCCTGTTTCAAATAACATCTTGTTTCAGTAAGTTAGCAGGGTACCAAATCCAATATACAGAACTAGAAGCTTAGTGCCCTATACTCAACTCTGTGAAAGAACTCTGTGTGGAAAGCCTCAATCAACTAACATCTTCTTTCAGCAAGTTAGCAGTGTGAGGAACTGAACACGCGGAACTAGGAGCAAAGTGCCATACGCTCCAGGCTGGGAAATAATATTGGGGGAAAGCCTCCATCAACTGACATCTTGTTTCAGCAAGTTAGCAGAGTGAAGAACTGAATGCGCAGAACTAGGAGCAAAGTGCTATGCACTCATCTCTGTTAAACAATACTGTGGGGAATGCCTCAACCAACTATTATCTTGTTCCAGTAAGTAATCAATGTGTGAAATTCAATGCGCAGCATTAGTAGCGAGGTACCATATACTTCACTCTGTGAAACAACACTGTGGGGAATGCCTCATTGAACTAAGCTCTTGTTACAGTAATTTAGCATTGCGTGAAACTGAATGCGCAGACCTCGGAGACAAGTGCCTAACACAAAGTCTGTGAAATAACACTGTGGAGCATGCCTCTTTCAACTAAAATCTTGTGCCAGTAAGTTAGCAGTGTGAGGAACTGAATGAGCAGAACTAGCAGCGAAGTGCTATATGATCCAGGCTGTGAAACAATACTGTGGGGAATGCCTCAATCAGCTAACATCTTGTTTCAGCAAGTTAGCAGTGTAAGGAACTGAATGCGCAGAACTAGCAGCCAAGTGCCATACACTCCACAACACTGTGAAACAACAGTGTAGGGAATACCTAATTCAACTAACATCTTGTTTCTGTAAGTTAAGAGGGTGTGGATTCCCGTGAGCAGAACTAGGAGGAAAGTGCTGTGCACTCATCTCTGTGAAACAACACTGTGGGCAATGCCTCAATCAACCAATAACTTGTTTCAGTAAGTTATCAGTGTGTGAAATTGAATGCGCAGAACTAGTAGCGTGGTTCCATAGGCTCCACTCTGTGAGACAAAACTGTAGGAAAGTTTCATTGGAGTAACCTCTTGTTTCAGTAATTTATCAGTGTGTGAAATTGAATGCACAGAACTAGTCACGAGCTACCATATGCTTCACTCTGTGAAACAACACTGTGGGGAATGTCTCGTTCAAATAACATCTAGTTTCAGTAAGATAGCAGTGTGAGGAACTAAACGTGCAGAACTAGCAGCGAAGTGCAATACGCTCCAGGCTGTGAAACAACACTGTGGGAATGCCTCGACCAACTAACATCTTGTTTCAACCAGTTAGCAGTGTGAGGCACTGAATGCACAGAACTAGCAGAGAAGTGCCATACGCTCCACTCTGAAACAACACTGGGGGGAAGCCTAATTCAACTAGCATCTTGTTTCTGTAAGTTAAGAGTGTGTGGATTCCCATGATCAGAACTAGGAGCAAAGTACTATGCACTCATCTCTGTGAAACAACACTGTGGGGAATGCCTCCTTCAACTAATATCTTGTTTCAGTAAGTTACCAGTGTGTGAAATCGAATGCTCAGTACTAGTAGCGAATTGTCATAAGCTTCACTCTGTGAAACAACACCTTGGGGACTGTCTCATTGAACGAACCTCTTGTTTCTGTAAATTAGCATTGTGAGAAACTGATTGCGCAGACCTCGCAGCGAAGTGCCACACACTCAACTCTGTGAAACAACACTGTGGAAAATGCCTCTTTCGCGTAACATCTAGTTTCGGTAAGTTAGCAGTGTGAGGACCTGAATGCTCAGAACTAGCCGCGAAGTGCCATATGCTCCAATCTGTGAAGCAACACTGTCGGGAATGCCTCATTGAATAAACATCTTGTTTCATTAAGTTAAGAGGGTGTGGATTCCCATGCACAGAACTAGCAGCGAGGTGCTATGGACTCAACTCTGAATCAACACGGTGGGGAATGCCTCAATCAACTAACATCTTATTTCAGCAAGTCAGCGGTGTGAGGAACTGAATGCGCAGAACTAGCAGTGAAGTGCCATACGCTCCAGGCTGTGAAACAACCCTGTAGGGAATGCCTCTTTCAACTATCCTCTTGTTTCAGTAAGTTAGCATTGTATGAAATTGAATGCGCAGACCTAGCAGCGAAGTGCAACAGACTCAGTTCTGTGAATCAGCACTGTGGGGAATGCCTCATTTGACTAACGTTCTGTTTCAGTAAGGTAGCAGTGTGTGGATCCAACGCGCACGTCTTGGAGAGAATTGCACTTACTCAACTCTTTGAAACAACACTGTGCGGAATGCCTCTTTCAATAACATCTTGTGACAGTAAGTTAGCAGTGTGAGGACCTGAATGCGCAGAACTAGCAGCGAAGTGCCATACACTCCATTCTGCGAAACGACACTGTGGGGAATTCCTCATTCAACCCACGTCTTGTTTCAGTAAGTTAGCAGTGTGTGGAATGGAATGAGTAGAACTAGCAGTGAAGTGCCATATACTGAACTCTGTGAAAATACACGGTGTGGAATGCCTCCTTCAGCTAACATCTTGTTACCGTAGCTGAGCAATGTATGGAATCCAAAGCGCAGAACTAGCAATGAATGCCGTATTCTCCACTCTGTGAAAGAACATTGTAGGGAATGTCTCATTCAACTAACTTCTCGTTTCAGTGAGTGAGCAGCGTATGGAATCCAATGTGCAGAACTAGAAGTGAAGTGCAATATACCCAACTCTGGGATGGAATACTGTGGAGAAAACAAACTTCACCGAACATCCTGTTTCAGCAAGTTAGTAGTGTGGGATATCAAACGTGCAGAACCAGCAGCGAGGTGCCATACACTCAACTCTTTGAAACAATATTGTGGGGGAATACTTCCTTTCACTAACATCTTGTTTCAGTAAGTCAGCAGTGTATGGATTCCAATGGACAGAAGGAGCGAAGTGCAATTCACTTAACTCTTTGAAACAACAGTGTGCGGAAGGCCTCCTTCAACCAACATCTTGTTTCAGCAAGTTAGCAGTGTGTGGAATCCAAATCGCAGATCTTGGAGCAAAGTGCCATACCCTCAACTCTGTAAAATAACACTGTGCGGAGTGCCTCAATCAACTAACACCTTGTTTCAGCATGTTAGCAGTGTGTGGAAGTGAATGTGCAGAACTGGCAGCGAAGTGCCATACTCTCAACTCTGAAGCAAAACCGAGGGGAATGTCTCATTCAACTAACGTCCTGTTTCAATAAAGTAGGAATTTGTTGAGTAACATTCACAGAAATAGGAGCAAAGTGCCATACGCTCAACTCTGTAAAACAACACTGTGGGGAATGCCTCCTTCAATTAACATCTTTTTTCAGTAAGTTCAGGGTGTGGCATCCCATGCGCAGAACCCGAAGCCAAGCACCATTCACTCAACTCTGGGATACAACGCTGTGGGGAATGTTAGTTAACAAGATGTTACATCTTGTTTCAGGAAATGAGCGGTGGATGGAATCCATTGCGCAGCAATAGTTGCGAGGTCCAACACCCTCTACACTGAAAAAGCACTGTGGGGAATGCCTCCTTTCACTAACATTTTGTTTCAGTAAGTGAGCAGTGTTTGAAATCCATAGCGCAGAACTAGCAGTGATGGTCTGCCACACACTCAACTCTGTGAAACAACACTGTGAGGAATGCATCATTCAACTAACATCTTGGTTCAGGAAGTGAGGAGTGTTTTGAATCCCATTCGCAGAACTAGGAGCGGAGTGCAATGCACTCAATTGTGTCAAACAACACTGTTGGGAATGCATCAATCAACTGACATCTTGTTTCAGAGTGAGTAGTTTATTGAATCCCATGCATCCCATGCCTAGCACTAGGAGCATAGTGCAATACACTGAACTTAGTGAAACAACAATGTTCGGAACACATTATTGAACAAGCATCTCATTTCAGTAGGTCCGAAGTGTTGAATCAAACTCATGCGCAGAAATACAAGCTAACTGCAATGCACTCAATTCCGGTAACCAACACTGCGGGGTATGCATCATTCAATCAACATCTTCTTTCAGTAAGTTCAATTCCAGGCACAGAACTAGGAGCGAAGTGCCATACACTCAACTCTGTGAAACAAGAGTGATGGGAAAGTATCACTCAACTAACATCTGGTTTCAGTAAGTTAGTAGTGTATTGAATCCCATGCGCCGAACAAGGATCTAAGTGCCGTGTACTCAAATCTGTGAATCAAGACTGTAGGGAATGCATCATTCAAGTACCATCTTCCTTCATTAAGTTACTAGTGTGTTGAATCCTTTCCAAAGAACTAGGAGCGAAGTGAAATGCACTCAACTCTGTGAAATAACACTGTGGGGGAATGCATCATTCAACTGACACCTTGTTTCAGTAAGTTAGTGGTGTTTTGGATCCCAGGCCCAGAACTAGAAGCGAGCGTCAATACACTGAAATCGTGAAACAACACTGTGCAGAACACATCTTTGAATTAACATCTCGTTTCAGTCAGTTAGTAGTGTGTTGAATTCCATGAGCAGAGCTAGGAGCAAAGTGCCATACATTCAACTCTATGAGAAAACACTCAGGGGAATGCATCATTCAACTGATACCTTGTTTCAGTAAGTTAGTAGTTTGTTGAATCTCATGCACAGAACTAGGAACAACGTGTCATACACTCCACTCTGTGAAACCACACTGTGATCATCATTTGACTACCCTCATGTGTCACTAGGTGAAGAGTTTTTAAATCCCCTGCAAGGACTAAGGGAAATGCCATATTCTCAACTCTGTTCATCAACATTGTGGAGATTGCATCATTCAACTAACATCTTGTTTCGCTAAAATGAATGTGTTTGAAAATGTGTGCCCGGATCTTGGAGGGAAGTACCATATACTCGTTTTGTCAAAGAACACGGTGGGCAATGCTTCATTCATCTGACGCCTTGGTTCACTGTGTTAGTAGCGTTTGAAATCCAGGAAAGAAGTGTCCTCTTCTAAGGGCCAGATTGCCAGCAGCTGGTGCTGGGCCTCCCTTCTCCATATTTCACTTCCTCCAAGGTCTCTAGGACTCCAGCCCTCCTTATCCATCTTGACACATCTTTGCTTTCTTGCAAAAACAAGGTTCTTTCTCCCATCCATCTCAGTCAGTGTCTCAAGAGTCCTATCATCTGCTTTCCCCCCGGGGGTCTGGTCCTGTCCTTGTGTTCTGGGAGAGGTTTGGCCACAGGGCTCCTTCTTCATTAACTCACTGGGTTTCAAAAGATGTGACCATTCAGATGCACAGGGCATTGGAAGGCAACCAGCAGAGGATGTTTGGGGTGTGAGCGGGCAGAGATTTGAGCAGGGAGCTGGCCTCCTTCGGGGCCGAAGGCAAATGAAGCCAGGCATCTTCGTTCCAAGTGGATCCCTATTCCCACTGGAAATGTCGAGCTTTAGCCCATCTCGTGCCCATATCTTTCCCCTTTCTGTATTTCTGACCATTTATGTTTGTCTCTCTTAGGACCCCTGGAGCCATCACTCACGCAGCTGGCATCGCTGGGTAGGCTGCAAAATCGCCCTCTGCTCTTGTGTTCAGTGAGTGTGCTCAGGCTCTGCTCTACCAGAGGAAAGATGACCCAAGAAAGATGTCCCTGTGTGGCTGGTGCTTGGCCTGCTCTGCTATGGAGCATGAAGGGGACCCTGATTGGCTCCCTGACCTGGATGATTGCTTTCCTTCATTCTGGAATGCAGCCAGATTGCCCATGGGCAGTAGGCATGAGGAGGGCGTCGGCATTGGAAGAGCCTTTGCCAGGAATTAGGGAATCAGGCCCTTGTTGCAGATTCCTGAGCAAGAGCCCTCCAAAGCTAGTAGCTCCAGCTCCAGCACTGCTGGCTCCCTCGACTGATGGGAAAAGTGGCAGGGAGAGACCAAGCCAGAAATTGAGCCTCCTCAAGAAAGAAGGCATGCTTCCTGCTCACAGAGTTCCCACGTAGAAAGAATCCTTCAGAGTCCTCTTTTGGCCTTAGCCCACAGGACTCTCTTATTCGCAATACAAGCTGGTTGATAGGAGAGTGCACTGCATACTTCATTCTCAACTTTCTCCAAGTCATGTGTGATGAAGAACTCTGGCAGGCAATGGTGTGCCTGCATTGCCACCCCTGAGCCCTTTTGAGGAAAGACAGTTTGCATGGAAACTCTTCTGAGACAGTGTCTCAGCCTGGGGCTTTGGTGGTGTTTTTGTGATGGTGATAGAGGTGTTGCATTTGTCCCCTCTGAATTTTGTTTCAGAATGATGTGGCCCTCCCCAAACCCAGGGTGTGTGCAGGCAGACAGGGAAAATGCTTGTGGGGAGGCTAACCAACGTCCATGGAGCGGAGGTGAGTTCCAAGCCTTTCCTGGGCCAAGGCAGGGATCGCAGAGTCTGATATTCCAGAGGACAGCTGACCCCCTGTCCCTGAGCCCTTGGTGCTGGGAAGGCCACAGTACCGTGGCAATGAGTAGTCACATGGACCCTGCCCCTATCGGCTGGAGCTACCCTCAATCGGAAGAACAGACAGTCTGTGCATGCTCCATGCAGCAGTCAACATGCTCCATGACCTGATCAGTGCACTGAAAGCCTTTAGAATATATGCTGCACCAAGGCCTCGTTCCCACCTCTAGACCATTACATGGAAGGACCCTCTTTGCATCTCAGAACCTCTGCTGCCCCTCTCGATGGATATGATGGACAGAAACACACCAGAAGCCAACATTCCCCTCTATTTCTTAAGGAAGGATGTGGGCCTCTGGCTCACAGGGCTCCACAGAGCATCCTTTGGAACACTCCTGTAGCAAAAGCCCCCAAATGGTCCCTGTGATCCCTGAGCTGGCCTGCTTGTGAATACATTGTGCTAGTCAAGTTCAATTCAACATGAAGGACTCTGGGCCTCGGTGGATCCAGTTTCATAGCACAGGTTTATCATCCATCAAGGATCGTCGTGGGCTCCATACAAATTCAGCCTTTCAGAGTGCTATCTCAGGCATGCAGATGCCCAAAGAGGACAAGCCCTTAAGACTGTGGGAAAGCTGGAGAGAAAGGAGCCCAGGCCTTTTGGTTTCAGGACTACATGGACATTCAGAGCACTAGGACATCAAAAGGAGTCCAGTCGAGAGCTGTTTTTGGCCAGGCAGGGCCAGACGTATTAGCGGGGAGCTGGCTTCCTTGCTGGACCTAGGGGAATTGAGAGAAACATCTCCATTGCACATGGATCACATTCCCATTGCATGGAAATATTGAACGCCCTTTGGTCCTGGCTGAAGTCATTCCTGTGCTTCTGACTGCCTCTTCATTCACCCTTAGGTGCCATGGAGCTGGCATTCACCGAGCAGGCATCCGGGGATGGGCGTCCAGTGGGAGCTGGGTCTCTTGCTCAATAACAGCCATGAGCATCGGGTATCCCAAAGGACAATAGCCTCCTATTCCTGAGCTTGGTGCTTGGCTGTCGGAAGCAAGGGGTGGAGGGGGGGCGGGTGGCTGGAGTGGAGGCAGCTCATCTCCTTGCTCTGCCTGTTTGAGGTGTGTTCCTTCTGAAAAGCAGACAGTTCACACTGGAGCAGTAGGCTCCAGAAGCTGGTCAGCACACAAAAGCCCTAGACACTCAGAGGGAACCACTTCCGCTCTCCACACTTTGGCGCCACAGCTGAGGGAAGCTCGCAGATACAGCACTGTCACTGCCTACTCCACTTCATGATGGGAAAAGTCAGAAATGCAGACCAATTCCCAGGGCTCTCCGGGTCCTTCTGAAAGAAGGCAGATCTGCTGCTGACAAAGCTCCCGCACAGAGACACTAGATGGCGCCGTTGCCTAAGCCATCAGTGTTCTTTTTCTTCTTCAGGCCAGATTGCTGGCAGCTGAAGCTGGGCACTTCCTTTTCCATATTTTCCTTCAATCCAGTTCTGCAGAACTCCTGCATCCCGAATCCTCTGGACACATCTTTACTGTCGTATAGAAACAGTTCTTGTCACAACTGTTACTTCAGAGTAAGGATCTCAAGTGTCCTATCTGAAGAGAGCGTTTTTCAGTTTCTTGTCCTAAGTGACAGCCCTGCATTAGTTTGAAGCCAGTTCTCTCTTCTGCTAAACATAGAGGGGTACTGTGTTAGAGGTAGTGTGCCCCAGACTTCGGCTTACTGTGAACCTTGTTAAGGGTTATCATTGCTGAGAATTCTGTTTTGATTGCTGTTTGCTGTGAACACTGTGAAACTTTTGTTGG
>JAINVK010000729.1:0-18080 GCA_030068075.1 Paguma larvata
ATTCTGCCATTGGGACTTGAGAAAGGGATGAGAAGCTTCTGGCACTGAGTGCATTTCTTCCCCTGACCTACAGTGGACATCACCAGTGGTTTTGGCGGAACGGGATTCACACTTCGTGTTTTGGAATCAGGCTCCGTGGAAGTATTCCTTGAGCAGGCAATGCACTGACTCCTTCTGGCAAGCGAAACCCCTGTGTGGAACCATTTGCTTTTCCATACGAAGCCTTGTCAAGCAGCCCGGGAAGAGGCCTACTAGGAACCATGAATGCCCAGCCCCACCAGGTCAGTAGCAGGGAGCTCCTGGTTCTTTGGGGATATGAAAACGGACTGCTCTAGGCGAGCCTCGGCGGAGAGGGATCGGCCACCAATCCCTGATCGTCCTTATGGGACTAGAGCCCTACCACGTTTCACTGTGACTCAAGACCTCTGAGAATCAGCTATGGAGACATCACGGCTTCAAGGCTTTCATTTCAGTAGAAAATAGGAGAAAACTCCCAGAACCCGACAAGCCTGTTGCTCTTCTCCCTGAAATTGACAATGCTTCCTTCCGATTCTCTGGCTTTGCCAACACTCTAACTTTGGTCTGGCACCTCCAAGTGCCCTATGTCTTTCTCTTGTCCAAATTTCTCAAAGGCAAGCCCGAGGCCTTTCTGCCCACCCTAGGCCAGAGTCAGGATGCCTTGGCCAGCTCCTCAGTCAGAATGAGGGGACATTGCTCTTAGGTGTGGCCTCGAATTCCCCACAGTGGGGACGACTTCCAAACAGAGCAAGCGCATGCGAATGGGTACACAGAAAGCAGAAGATCTTCATGTCACATGAGCAGAGAATTCTGAGAACAAAGACAGAGGCCCAATCTGGCAAGCTGGCTCTTTTCTGAATGAACTACACACGTGGGCTGCCTTAACCTGGGACTCATCCATGTGCTGGAAGAGGGAGCACAAGGAAAGCTGAGGGCCACACGCAAGCTAGCATTACCAGTCCCCCACCGCCAGGAGAGATCTGTGTGACATTCCTCAGCACTCGTGGCTGCCCAGGCGCCAAGGAGGAGGACAGAAGACTTATGCTTAAACTGATGGGCATCCATCAGTTGACAGTATCTTAGGAAATGACAAGGAAAAGCCATGGGCCTCATCTCCAGAACCCTATAGGCTCAGTCTCCTGGAGCCCCCCAGATCAGCCTGCCCTCCCTAGCGATGTGAGGAACCAAGGCAAGAAGGAAATGGCAGAGAAAAGAGCATTTCCTGGGTGTCTGAGTCCCTGAAGCCTCCAATTTGAACTCAGGTCAGGATGTGACAGTGCCTGTGTCCAGCCCCAGAGAGCAGAGAGGCTCTGTGCTGAGAGCGCAGCCTCAGAGCCTGCTTCACATTCTGGGTCTCCCTCACTCTCTGCCCCTCTTCTGGTGCTTATTCCTCTGTCTTGCTCTGGCTCTGGCTCTAAATATGGCTCTCTCTCTCTCTCTCTCTCTCTTCTCTCTCTCTCATTCTCTCTCTCTTGTTTCCCACACACTCCCTTTCTCTGTCTGTCTCCCTGTCTCCCCTCTCTCTCCAAAAGTAAATAAACATTTCAAGCGAACAAAATGTAAGTTCCTTGTCACCTACAGCCCCTTGACAAATACTTGAGGCAGGCAGAGGAAAATGTTTCTCCAGCAACCACTAATTGCCCTTATTTAAATGCTATGCCTGGGGGCAAATCAACTCTAGCTTGACAATAGCTAGCCAGGCAGCAGTCTGGGACTCCTTAGCATGTGAAAGCCCCCTTGTGAACTTGCCAGCTGACCTTGCCTTCCCCAAACCCAAGGTTATAAGCAGGTATTCTTCACGTGGTTTTCCTCAAAGTAAGAATTCTTCTCATTCATAACAAGAATAAACCAGAAGCAACACACTGAGGCCCAAAGGTATTCAGCTCAGGTAAAATGGAGTCATACCGGACTGCTGACTTGAGCTGCAGTACCTAGGCAAGCCTGGTTTCCTGACAGTAAGAAGGAAACACCTGAGGGTTGGGATGAAAGGAAACAGCAGGCACAAGGATGTCTCAGCCGCCCAGCAAACGGGAGCTGACACGGAGGCTTTTCTTTCCAGAAAGCAAATGTATTCCTGCCGGCACTGCTCAGTTCGCTCTCCGCAAGGAACTGAGCCCCGAACCCCAGTGTAGTAGTGTAGTGTAGTCTTCTCTGTAGCTTTGACTTCTTGTCTCACATAGAGAGTAACATACGAACATGCAGTCTCAATAAGCGTCTCACGTTACAAGGTCCTGAGGGATGCTGTCCCATATACGTGAAGCCAGGTTGCCTTGAGGGTTTTTTTCCCCTGCCTTTAGGGAGCGGACCCTACCACATTCGCCCCTTTCACGCTCAGGTCCCCTGTCTAGCCTCAAAGAGCACCATCTCACATTAGAGGTCGGTACTTTTATCACTCCTTTACATGAGTGGCCGTCTTTTTTCCTCTTTTCTATCTCTCTCTGTAAACTCTGTTCACAATGAGACTGAGGCAGACCATACAGGCAGGGTAGCACAGCAGGCTCACATGAAGCACCCTCTGAAATGTAGGAATCGAATTCCCATGAGGCTTTTGATTCCTCCAAGAGTTGAAAACCCGTCCACCAAAGAAGTCTCCGGTGTTCCACCTGTTTCCGGTCTGGACTGGGACATGAGCCCCCTTTTCTTTTTGATCTGTGATCCCGTCTGTGAGGTTTTCCTCATCATCTCTCTCTAGGCAGCAGGTGTTCAGGTTAAATTTTCCACAAACACTTCTCTCAGAAGCCAGCATGGAATCTAAGGCCAAGCAAGTTTGATAGATGGCATCGGACATCTTGGTTCGTTGTTTGACTACAACCCAAAGAGCTCAGGCATTTTCATTGTGATCATTTTTGTAGAACTCCTTGAAGTCTACTTATGTGGTTTAGCCTGGAAATGGAGTGGAGGAGCCCCAATATACATCCACTGTCTAGAAGGCAGGGCCAGAATATTGGATTCTACGCTCGGGAGGGCCATTTCTTCTCTTTTTCAGCGTGAATTTGTAAGGCACGCTGCGTTTTTGAGTCTCCCTGTCCCTTACCCTTGACCTCCCAAATGTTCTTCTCTGGCAAGTGGGAGCAGGAAGAAAGATGGACACACGTTTGCAGCACACATGACCCTGTCCAAAGCGAGGGATGGACAGTACAGTGTGTTCTTTTACATACCTAGTGCCGTCCACCTGACACCTGCCATTTGATGGCTGGGTTGACAGTGTCTCAGGCCTCTCAGAGATGAGAGAAGTTACACAAGGGATGGGGACCCGACTCAAGGTGACAAGGCTTTCAGGTGGAACTTTGAGTTGGCCCTGTTTGCCAAGCTCATAGGTGTTTCTCGTTCCCGAGGCAGTGTGTGAGCTGGGCAAGGCCATGCGGGTCTTGTCACTCTCTGCGTTATGTCATTCGTATCCCTGATTCAGAACTCTGGACCTCTGTCCACCCCTTCCCCCCCCCCTTTGCTCCATTGTCACTCTGAGCCCTCCCTGGAGTCCACTCCGCGTGTTTATCGTACAGTCGTAGCCTGGGCTCTTCCCTGGGGATCCTGCTGCATTCGTTGTGAGTGTGGCATATGTTGGGCAAAGAGCCCCTGGCTCTTCAGCAGGAGAGTTTTCCCTGTAAGCTTGTTCATCTCTGCAGGAGTCCCCCAGAACTCAGGTTTCTGGCCCCAGCAGGCCTGTGTTGTTTTCGTTTGGCCATGGAAGACACTCAGAGTTTCTCTCGTTTCGAGCCCCTTGAAAGACAAGAATAACAGTCAGTTGGGAAGATATTCCAGTATGTGAATGATGCTCAGGCAAGATCTCTTTCTTGGAAACCAGTGCAACCTGAAGGGTATGTGAAGGGACAAGGTGACCCTGCTCTAGTAGTTCCCTCTGCATTTCTTGCAGACATATTGCACACTGGCCAGCATGTTGACCTAGTCCATCCTTCCTCTAGGTGATTCCTGGCATTCTCTGACACATCTCACCACCCATTTCCATTCCACGTGAGGGCACACGGGTGAGGGCACTTGCGTCGTCCAATCCTGGGCCGAGAGGAGTGAACTGCTAAGGAGGCCAACACCAGGTGCTGCCCCAATGGGTTGCACCCTCTCTGCCAGTCCGTGCCTTCTGCCACTGTGCTCGGGGCTGTTGTGGACCTAGTCCTGCCAGCCTGCACCGTCACCGTTGCTACAGTCGAGTATGCTGAAGGAGGACAGCACTGCAGAGGCCAAAGGCATGCTGGCCATACCGAGACCACGGAACGGATTTGCTGAGGCACTGAGTTTGCCCAGGCACTGCCTTGATGCGCAGGACTGTTCGCGCCTAGGCGCCTGACCCAGAAACCTCCTCGTGGTGGTCAGCTGAACCCAGCCCCAATGCCTGTGGTCCCGCTGGCACCTCGTGGCCACACATGCAGGGTCAATCCAAGTGTGGGCAAGCGCAAGTCCTGCCAATGGCAGAGGCTGGGCTGCCTTGCTTGGGGCCCGCCACATGCCACTTGGACACGCCTGTGGGAAAATCTATCCTTGGGCACGGGAATAGTGAGTGACAGCTCCATGCTTCCTAAGTCTCAACGGGGACAGACTTAGACCTCGAGACATGGGAAGGCAGTGGCCCTAAGGACGGCCAAGCTACAATACTTCCGATGGGAATGGAACAATCCGGAAAGGGGATGTATCATTGCATGTCCCCTCAGCCGAGAAAGGAGGTCAGCTCCCTTGCCAGCCGTCGGGCCCAGGCTAAGTGCCATAGTCTAAGCTGGGCCCTTCCAATGCCCCAGGCTTCTGAATGCCTGCATGGGGTTGACAACAACTGACCGGGGTGCCTGTCACCGAACCTGTCACACAGTCCCGATGTTGGCATACGATCGCCAGCGGAACACCGAGGATCTTCTTCTCAGAGTCTCTATGGGCTGGACCCCAGAGAGGAACTCGTTTGAAAATAGGCTGAAAGTAGATTCGCCGAGGGCCAGAATGCTTCACTAGGAATCCGAAAGACATGACATGGAAAACGAAGTGACTAGTGCCATCTCCTAGCAAGCTGGCCCCCTCAGGTGTAAGCAACACCTGTGGGATTTTTGAAGGGAGCCCTTAACAGGCTACACGGGGGTCCTGTGACCAAGTGGCCTGCGTTCTTCCTTCAGAAAGAGAGGGAAAGTCCTGGCTTTGGGTCTGTTTCTGGCCCTTTCCCCTTAGAGGGCAGGGGCAGCAGTGATTCAGCTCTGGCTGTTTGGGGCTCTTGGCTGAAGCTCAAGTGGCTAGAACCCGACCGGGTCCAATCATCACTTCAGAGACCCTTTGAGCGTTCTCCAGAGTTCAGATGCATGAGCCCTCGAATCTGCAGGATGAAGGCACCTCTCTCCGCCTGGGGAGACAGGCCAGCTGGCTCCCCATGCCTGCAACGACCCGAGCTGACTAAGCACCAAGCCCCAGGGACAGAGGGGCCTGCTATCCTCTGGGATACCAGACACTGAGAGCTGTCCATTGGTTCAGGAAGTGACTGGGTATGCCACCCCAATGCTCGGACCCGGCTGTGTACCTGACACAGACCCCTGGATCCTGGCAGGTTCTAGTTTCCAAAGGGTATGTTCCTCTGAGGCTCTTGCTCTGGATGGCTCCCAAGCGGAACCTAATCTGAGGAGAGAGCAATCCAATGCAAAGAGGCACCCTGGGGACCAAGGTTCATGATTCCAGAAGAGAATGGGCTCCAGTTAGAATTCAGTGCCTCCTCCTAGCTCCCGGCAAGCTGAGTGTCTGGCAAGTGACAACACCTGTGGACTGTCGTCAAAGGAAACCTCCATTGGCTACACCTGGGCCGGAGTCTGCCCTGAGAGGAGACCAGCTCCTTCTCTCAGGGTATCCGGCTGGTCCAGGGTTTCACCTGCGTGAGGGTTGGTCTGGGTGGGAGAGAAGATGCAGAGCCAGTCTCTTGGAAACAGCCTCTTATCAGGACTGCCCGAAGTTGATTCTTCCCCCAGGCTTTTTATACATTTTTTCTAAGCACGCCAAGTATACATCTTGTAAAGATTGACAGGATGAAATCACTCCAGTTTCTCAAAGTTCCTAGGAAAAAACCAATGAAAACATTCCACGCATTCAATAAAACTTCAAAGATGATCTGTGTTTTAGATTCCATAGAATGTTCCAACAATCAATAGCTCAGGCTGAATAAACACATCACATGCAGTCAGAACGTACCTATGGCCACATTCTGGTAAATATCACGGGTTCAGAGCGTAAGCGCAAAGAAGACGGATATTCATGAAGGCTCTGGCGACAGTCAAAAGGTTACGTGGAAAACATGTTTTGCTCTCAAGTTGCTCCCTAAGATTATCAATTATCCACTGACCATTCTTAATGTCTTCACCCAAAACCTGCCGCAATGACCGCATCCCTGAGAGTCAGGCAGCATTCTTCAAACGTCCATTCAAAAGGGAATATACTTCGAAGGTTTAGGAGCATCTATCAGAAAGGATCTGATTTTCTTTCCATGACAATCCACACCAAGAAATCATTCGAAGCAAAATATATGTAAGAGACCCCAGCCCAAAATTGACTTGGGGGAGAAAGACTTAAAAGGCCCATCTTGGCCTTGCAGCTCTGCAAACGAGGACTTGTCTTTCCGGTGATTTTTCCTCCACCTGGGGTGACAAGGGCTTGAACCTCAGTTCTTCAGCTCGCAGCCCTGCAGTCGAGGTCTTATGTTCGAGGCCATAAATGCTTCACCCTGGGTTCCAGGGGCTTGGGCCTCAGGCCTTCACGAAACGGTCTCCTGCACACCTGAGAGTGCCATTCTGCTGGAGGTCTGTATTCTTCCTCCAGAAACAGAGGGAAGCCTGTCCTGCCCATCAGGAAATAGATGTGCCATTGATGGAGAGGCAAACGGTCCCTGCTCCCGGCTGGTTCTCAAGTGTTTGGAACCTGCACCCGATGCAGTCGTTCTTTCAAGAGACCTTTCGGTGCCGACCAGGGCCTGAGGCATAGTGTGCCTAGGGGAACCATCTGTGAGATGGAAGGAAAGAAGGTCTACCCTTCCCTGCACTTCCCAGGGCTGGCCAAGCAAGAATTCTGCCATTGGGACTTGAGAAAGGGATGAGAAGCTTCTGGCACTGAGTGCATTTCTTCCCCTGACCTACAGTGGACAGTCACCAGTGGTTTTGGCGGAACGGGATTCACACTTCGGTGTTTGGAATCAGGCTCCGTGGAAGTATTCCTTGAGCAGGCAATGCACTGACTCCTTCTGGCAGCGAAACCCCTGTGTGGGAACCATTTGCTTTTCCATACGAAGCCTTGTCAAGCAGCCCGGGGAAGGAGGCCTACTAGGGAACCATGAATGCCCAGCCCCACCAGGTCAGTAGCAGGGAGCTCCTGGTTCTTTGGGGATATGAGAAACGGACTGCTCTAGGCGAGCCTCAGGCTGGAGAGGGAGTCGGCCACCAATCCCTGATCGTCCTTATGGGACTGAGAGCCCTACCACGTTTCACTGTGACTCAAGACCTCTGGAGGAATCAGCTATGGAGACATCACGGCTTCAAGGCTTTCATTTCAGTAGAAAATCGGAGAAAACTCCCAAGAACCCGACAAGCTCTGTTGCTCTTCTCCCTGAAATTGACAATGCTTCCTTCCGATTCTCTGGCTTTGCCAACACTCTAACGTTTGGTCTGGCACCTCCAAGTGCCCTATGTCTTTCTCTTGTCCAAATATTTCTCAAAGGCAAGGCCCGAGGGCCTTTCTGCCCACCCTAGGCCAGAGTCAGGATGCCTTGGCCGAGCTCCTCAGTCAGAATGAGGGGACATTGCTCTTAGGTGTGGCCTCGAATTCCCCACAGTGGGGACTGACTTCCAAACAGAGCAAGCGCATGCGAATGGGTACACAGAAAGCAGAAGATCTTCATGTCACATGAGCATGGGAGAATTCTGAGAACAAAGACAGAGGCCCAATCTGGCAAGCTGGCTCTTTTCTGAATGAACAAACACACGTGGGCTGCCTAACTGGGAATCATCCATGTGCTGGAAGAGGGAGCACAAGGAAAGCTGAGGGCCACACGCAAGCTAGCATTACCAGTCCCCACCGCCAGGAGAGATCTGTGTGACATTCCTCAGGCACTCGTGGCTGCCCAGGCGCCAAGGAGAGGACAGAAGACAAATGCTGAAACTGATGGAGCCTCCATCAGTTGACAGTATCTTAGGAAATGACAAGGAAAAGCCATGGGCCTCATCTCCAGAAGCCTATAGGCTCAGTCTCCTGGAGCCCCCAGATCAGCCTGCCCTCCCTAGCGATGTGAGGAACCAAGGCAAGAAGGAAATGGCAGAGAAAAGAGCATTTCCTGGGGTGTCTGAGTCCCTGAAGCCTCCAATTTGAACTCAGGTCAGGATGTGACAGTGCCTGTGTCCAGCCCCAGAGAGCAGAGAGGCTCTGTGCTGAGAGCGCAGCCTCAGAGCCTGCTTCACATTCTGGGTCTCCCTCACTCTCTGCCCCTCTTCTGGTGCTTATTCCCTCTGTCTTGCTCTGGCTCTGGCTCTAAATATGGCTGTCTCTCTCTCTCTCTCTCTCTCTCTCTCATTCTCTCTCTCTTGTTTCCCACACACTCCCTTTCTCTGTCTGTCTCCCTGTCTCCCCTCTCTCTCCAAAAGTAAATAAACATTTCAAGCGAACAAAATGTAAGTTCCTTGTCACCTACAGCCCCTTGACAAATACTTGAGGCAGGCAGAGGAAAATGTTTCTCCAGCAACCACTAATTGCCCTTATTTAAATGCTATGCCTGGGGGCAAATCAACTCTAGCTTGACAATAGCTAGCCAGGCAGCAGTCTGGGACTCCTTAGCATGTGAAAGCCCCCTTGTGAACTTGCCAGCTGACCTTGCCTTCCCCAAACCCAAGGTTATAAGCAGGTATTCTTCACGTGGTTTTCCTCAAAGTAAGAATTCTTCTCATTCATAACAAGAATAAACCAGAAGCAACACACTGAGGCCCAAAGGTATTCAGCTCAGGTAAAATGGAGTCATACCGGGACTGCTGACTTGAGCTGCAGTACCTAGGCAAGCCTGGTTTCCTGACAGTAAGAAGGAAACACCTGAGGGGTTGGGATGAAAGGAAACAGCAGGCACAAGGATGTCTCAGCCGCCCAGCAAACAGGGAGCTGACACGGAGGCTTTTCTTTCCAGAAAGCAAATGTATTCCTGCCGGCACTGCTCAGTTCGCTCCTCCGCAAGGAACTGAGCCCCGAACCCCAGTGTAGTAGTGTAGTGTAGTCTTCTCTGTAGCTTTGACTTCTTTGTCTCACATAGAGAGTAACATACGAACATGCAGTCTCAATAAGCGGTCTCACGTTACAAGGTCCTGAGGGATGCTGTCCCATATACGTGAAGCCAGGTTGCCTTGAGGGTTTTTTTCCCCTGCCTTTAGGGAGCGGACCCTACCACATTCGCCCCTTTCACGCTCAGGTCCCCTGTCTAGCCTCAAAGAGCACCATCTCACATTAGAGGTCGGTACTTTTATCACTCCTTTACATGAGTGGCCGTCTTTTTTTCCTCTTTTCTATCTCTCTCTGTAAACTCTGTTCACAATGAGACTGAGGCAGACCATACAGGCAGGGTAGCACAGCAGGCTCACATGAAGCACCCTCTGAAATGTAGGAATCGAATTCCCATGAGGCTTTTGATTCCTCCAAGAGTTGAAACCCGTCCACCAAAGAAGTCTCCGGTGTTCCACCTGTTTCCGGTCTGGACTGGGACATGAGCCCCCTTTTCTTTTTGATCTGTGATCCCGTCTGTGAGGTTTTCCTCATCATCTCTCTCTAGGCAGCAGGTGTTCAGGTTAAATTTTCCACAAACACTTCTCTCAGAAGCCAGCATGGAATCTAAGGCCAAGCAAGTTTGATAGATGGCATCGGACATCTTGGTTCGTTGTTTGACTACAACCCAAAGAGCTCAGGCATTTTCATTGGTGATCATTTTTGTAGAACTCCTTGAAGTCTACTTATGTGGTTTAGCCTGGAAATGGGAGTGGAGGAGCCCCAATATACATCCACTGTCTAGAAGGCAGGGCCAGAATATTGGATTCTACGCTCGGGAGGCCATTTCTTATCTTTTTCAGCGTGAATTTGTAAGGCACGCTGCGTTTTTGAGTCTCCCTGTCCCTTACCCTTGACCTCCCAAATGTTCTTCTCTGGCAAGTGGGAGCAGGAAGAAAGATGGACACACGTTTGCAGCACACATGACCCTGTCCAAAGCGAGGGATGGACAGTACAGTGTGTTCTTTTACATACCTAGTGCCGTCCACCTGACACCTGCCATTTGATGGCTGGGTTGACAGTGTCTCAGGCCTCTCAGAGATGAGAGAAGTTACACAAGGGATGGGGACCCGACTCAAGGTGACAAGGCTTTCAGGTGGAACTTTGAGTTGGCCCTGTTTGCCAAGCTCATAGGTGTTTCTCGTTCCCGAGGCAGTGTGTGAGCTGGGCAAGGCCATGCGGGTCTTGTCACTCTCTGCGTTATGTCATTCGTATCCCTGATTCAGAACTCTGGACCTCTGTCCACCCCTTCCCCCCCCCCTTTGCTCCATTGTCACTCTGAGCCCTCCCTGGAGTCCACTCCGCGTGTTTATCGTACAGTCGTAGCCTGGGCTCTTCCCTGGGGATCCTGCTGCATTCGTTGTGAGTGTGGCATATGTTGGGCAAAGAGCCCCTGGCTCTTCAGCAGGAGAGTTTTCCCTGTAAGCTTGTTCATCTCTGCAGGAGTCCCCCAGAACTCAGGTTTCTGGCCCCAGCAGGCCTGTGTTGCTTTCGTTTGGCCATGGAAGACACTCAGAGTTTCTCTCGTTTCGAGCCCCTTGAAAGACAAGAATAACAGTCAGTTGGGAAGATATTCCAGTATGTGAATGATGCTCAGGGCAAGATCTCTTTCTTGGAAACCAGTGCAACCTGAAGGGTATGTGAAGGGACAAGGTGACCCTGCTCTAGTAGTTCCCTCTGCATTTCTTGCAGACATATTGCACACTGGCCAGCATGTTGACCTAGTCCATCCTTCCTCTAGGTGATTCCTGGCATTCTCTGACACATCTCACCACCCATTTCCATTCCACGTGAGGGCACACGGGTGAGGGCACTTGCGTCGTCCAATCCTGGGCCGAGAGGAGTGAACTGCTAAGGAGGCCAACACCAGGTGCTGCCCCAATGGGTTGCACCCTCTCTGCCAGTCCGTGCCTTCTGCCACTGTGCTCGGGGCTGTTGTGGACCTAGTCCTGCCAGCCTGCACCGTCACCGTTGCTACAGTCGAGTATGCTGAAGGAGGACAGCACTGCAGAGGCCAAAGGCATGCTGGCCATACCGAGACCACGGAACGGATTTGCTGAGGCACTGAGTTTGCCCAGGCACTGCCTTGATGCGCAGGACTGTTCGCGCCTAGGCGCCTGACCCAGAAACCTCCTCGTGGTGGTCAGCTGAACCCAGCCCCAATGCCTGTGGTCCCGCTGGCACCTCGTGGCCACACATGCAGGGTCAATCCAAGTGTGGGCAAGCGCAAGTCCTGCCAATGGCAGAGGCTGGGCTGCCTTGCTTGGGGCCCGCCACATGCCACTTGGACACGCCTGTGGGAAAATCTATCCTTGGGCACGGGAATAGTGAGTGACAGCTCCATGCTTCCTAAGTCTCAACGGGGACAGACTTAGACCTCGAGACATGGGAAGGCAGTGGCCCTAAGGACGGCCAAGCTACAATACTTCCGATGGGAATGGGAACAATCCGGAAAGGGGATGTATCATTGCATGTCCCCTCAGCCGAGAAAGGAGGTCAGCTCCCTTGCCAGCCGTCGGGCCCAGGCTAAGTGCCATAGTCTAAGCTGGGCCCTTCCAATGCCCCAGGCTTCTGAATGCCTGCATGGGGTTGACAACAACTGACCGGGGTGCCTGTCACCGAACCTGTCACACAGTCCCGATGTTGGCATACGATCGCCAGCGCAACACCGAGGATCTTCTTCTCAGAGTCTCTATGGGCTGGACCCCAGAGAGGAACTCGTTTGAAAATAGGCTGAAAGTAGATTCGCCGAGGGCCAGAATGCTTCACTAGGAATCCGAAAGACATGACATGGAAAACGAAGTGACTAGTGCCATCTCCTAGCAAGCTGGCCCCCTCAGGTGTAAGCAACACCTGTGGGATTTTTGAAGGGAGCCCTTAACAGGCTACACGGGGGTCCTGTGACCAAGTGGCCTGCGTTCTTCCTTCAGAAAGAGAGGGAAAGTCCTGGCTTTGGGTCTGTTTCTGGCCCTTTCCCCTTAGAGGGCAGGGGCAGCAGTGATTCAGCTCTGGCTGTTTGGGGCTCTTGGCTGAAGCTCAAGTGGCTAGAACCCGACCGGGTCCAATCATCACTTCAGAGACCCTTTGAGCGTTCTCCAGAGTTCAGATGCATGAGCCCTCGAATCTGCAGGATGAAGGCACCTCTCTCCGCCTGGGGAGACAGGCCAGCTGGCTCCCCATGCCTGCAACGACCCGAGCTGACTAAGCACCAAGCCCCAGGGACAGAGGGGCCTGCTATCCTCTGGGATACCAGACACTGAGAGCTGTCCATTGGTTCAGGAAGTGACTGGGTATGCCACCCCAATGCTCGGACCCGGCTGTGTACCTGACACAGACCCCTGGATCCTGGCAGGTTCTAGTTTCCAAAGGGTATGTTCCTCTGAGGCTCTTGCTCTGGATGGCTCCCAAGCGGAACCTAATCTGAGGAGAGAGCAATCCAATGCAAAGAGGCACCCTGGGGACCAAGGTTCATGATTCCAGAAGAGAATGGGCTCCAGTTAGAATTCAGTGCCTCCTCCTAGCTCCCGGCAAGCTGAGTGTCTGGCAAGTGACAACACCTGTGGACTGTCGTCAAAGGAAACCTCCATTGGCTACACCTGGGCCGGAGTCTGCCCTGAGAGGAGACCAGCTCCTTCTCTCAGGGTATCCGGCTGGTCCAGGGTTTCACCTGCGTGAGGGTTGGTCTGGGTGGGAGAGAAGATGCAGAGCCAGTCTCTTGGAAACAGCCTCTTATCAGGACTGCCCGAAGTTGATTCTTCCCCCAGGCTTTTTATACATTTTTTCTAAGCACGCCAAGTATACATCTTGTAAAGATTGACAGGATGAAATCACTCCAGTTTCTCAAAGTTCCTAGGAAAAAACCAATGAAAACATTCCACGCATTCAATAAAACTTCAAAGATGATCTGTGTTTTAGATTCCATAGAATGTTCCAACAATCAATAGCTCAGGCTGAATAAACACTTCACATGCAGTCAGAACGTACCTATGGCCACATTCTGGTAAATATCACGGGTTCAGAGCGTAAGCGCAAAGAAGACGGATATTCATGAAGGCTCTGGCGACAGTCAAAAGGTTACGTGGAAAACATGTTTTGCTCTCAAGTTGCTCCCTAAGATTATGAGTTATCCACTGACCATTCTTAATGTCTTCACCCAAAACCTGCCGCAATGACCGCATCCCTGAGAGTCAGGCAGCATTCTTCAAACGTCCATTCAAAAGGGAATATACTTCGAAGGTTTAGGAGCATCTATCAGAAAGGATCTGATTTTCTTTCCATGACAATCCACACCAAGAAATCATTCGAAGCAAAATATATGTAAGAGACCCCAGCCCAAAATTGACTTGGGGGAGAAAGACTTAAAAGGCCCATCTTGGCCTTGCAGCTCTGCAAACGAGGACTTGTCTTTCCGGTGATTTTTCCTCCACCTGGGGTGACAAGGGCTTGAACCTCAGGTCTTCAGCTCGCAGCCCTGCAGTCGAGGTCTTATGTTCGAGGCCATAAATGCTTCACCCTGGGTTCCAGGGGCTTGGGCCTCAGGCCTTCACGAAACGGTCTCCTGCACACCTGAGAGTGCCATTCTGCTGGAGGTCTGTATTCTTCCTCCAGAAACAGAGGGAAGCCTGTCCTGCCCATCAGGAAATAGATGTGCCATTGATGGAGAGGCAAACGGTCCCTGCTCCCGGCTGGTTCTCAAGTGTTTGGAACCTGCACCCGATGCAGTCGTTCTTTCAAGAGACCTTTCGGTGCCGACCAGGGCCTGAGGCATAGTGTGCCTAGGGGAACCATCTGTGAGATGGAAGGAAAGAAGGTCTACCCTTCCCTGCACTTCCCAGGGCTGGCCAAGCAAGAATTCTGCCATTGGGACTTGAGAAAGGGATGAGAAGCTTCTGGCACTGAGTGCATTTCTTCCCTGACCTACAGTGGACAGTCACCAGTGGTTTTGGCGGAACGGGATTCACACTTCGGTGTTTGGAATCAGGCTCCGTGGAAGTATTCCTTGAGCAGGCAATGCACTGACTCCTTCTGGCAGCGAAACCCCTGTGTGGGAACCATTTGCTTTTCCATACGAAGCCTTGTCAAGCAGCCCGGGGAAGGAGGCCTACTAGGGAACCATGAATGCCCAGCCCCACCAGGTCAGTAGCAGGGAGCTCCTGGTTCTTTGGGGATATGAGAAACGGACTGCTCTAGGCGAGCCTCAGGCTGGAGAGGGAGTCGGCCACCAATCCCTGATCGTCCTTATGGGACTGAGAGCCCTACCACGTTTCACTGTGACTCAAGACCTCTGGAGGAATCAGCTATGGAGACATCACGGCTTCAAGGCTTTCATTTCAGTAGAAAATCGGAGAAAACTCCCAAGAACCCGACAAGCTCTGTTGCTCTTCTCCCTGAAATTGACAATGCTTCCTTCCGATTCTCTGGCTTTGCCAACACTCTAACGTTTGGTCTGGCACCTCCAAGTGCCCTATGTCTTTCTCTTGTCCAAATATTTCTCAAAGGCAAGGCCCGAGGGCCTTTCTGCCCACCCTAGGCCAGAGTCAGGATGCCTTGGCCGAGCTCCTCAGTCAGAATGAGGGGACATTGCTCTTAGGTGTGGCCTCGAATTCCCCACAGTGGGGACTGACTTCCAAACAGAGCAAGCGCATGCGAATGGGTACACAGAAAGCAGAAGATCTTCATGTCACATGAGCATGGGAGAATTCTGAGAACAAAGACAGAGGCCCAATCTGGCAAGCTGGCTCTTTTCTGAATGAACAAACACACGTGGGCTGCCTAACTGGGAATCATCCATGTGCTGGAAGAGGGAGCACAAGGAAAGCTGAGGGCCACACGCAAGCTAGCATTACCAGTCCCCACCGCCAGGAGAGATCTGTGTGACATTCCTCAGGCACTCGTGGCTGCCCAGGCGCCAAGGAGAGGACAGAAGACAAATGCTGAAACTGATGGAGCCTCCATCAGTTGACAGTATCTTAGGAAATGACAAGGAAAAGCCATGGGCCTCATCTCCAGAAGCCTATAGGCTCAGTCTCCTGGAGCCCCCAGATCAGCCTGCCCTCCCTAGCGATGTGAGGAACCAAGGCAAGAAGGAAATGGCAGAGAAAAGAGCATTTCCTGGGGTGTCTGAGTCCCTGAAGCCTCCAATTTGAACTCAGGTCAGGATGTGACAGTGCCTGTGTCCAGCCCCAGAGAGCAGAGAGGCTCTGTGCTGAGAGCGCAGCCTCAGAGCCTGCTTCACATTCTGGGTCTCCCTCACTCTCTGCCCCTCTTCTGGTGCTTATTCCCTCTGTCTTGCTCTGGCTCTGGCTCTAAATATGGCTGTCTCTCTCTCTCTCTCTCTCTCTCTCTCATTCTCTCTCTCTTGTTTCCCACACACTCCCTTTCTCTGTCTGTCTCCCTGTCTCCCCTCTCTCTCCAAAAGTAAATAAACATTTCAAGCGAACAAAATGTAAGTTCCTTGTCACCTACAGCCCCTTGACAAATACTTGAGGCAGGCAGAGGAAAATGTTTCTCCAGCAACCACTAATTGCCCTTATTTAAATGCTATGCCTGGGGGCAAATCAACTCTAGCTTGACAATAGCTAGCCAGGCAGCAGTCTGGGACTCCTTAGCATGTGAAAGCCCCCTTGTGAACTTGCCAGCTGACCTTGCCTTCCCCAAACCCAAGGTTATAAGCAGGTATTCTTCACGTGGTTTTCCTCAAAGTAAGAATTCTTCTCATTCATAACAAGAATAAACCAGAAGCAACACACTGAGGCCCAAAGGTATTCAGCTCAGGTAAAATGGAGTCATACCGGGACTGCTGACTTGAGCTGCAGTACCTAGGCAAGCCTGGTTTCCTGAGAGTAAGAAGGAAACACCTGAGGGGTTGGGATGAAAGGAAACAGCAGGCACAAGGATGTCTCAGCCGCCCAGCAAACAGGGAGCTGACACGGAGGCTTTTCTTTCCAGAAAGCAAATGTATTCCTGCCGGCACTGCTCAGTTCGCTCCTCCGCAAGGAACTGAGCCCCGAACCCCAGTGTAGTAGTGTAGTGTAGTCTTCTCTGTAGCTTTGACTTCTTTGTCTCACATAGAGAGTAACATACGAACATGCAGTCTCAATAAGCGGTCTCACGTTACAAGGTCCTGAGGGATGCTGTCCCATATACGTGAAGCCAGGTTGCCTTGAGGGTTTTTTTCCCCTGCCTTTAGGGAGCGGACCCTACCACATTCGCCCCTTTCACGCTCAGGTCCCCTGTCTAGCCTCAAAGAGCACCGTCTCACATTAGAGGTCGGTACTTTGATCACTACTTTACATGAGTGGCCGTCTTTTTTTCCTCTTTCTATCTCTCTCTGTAAACTCTGTTCACAATGAGACTGGAGGCAGACCATACAGGCAGGGTAGCACAGCAGGCTCACATTAAGCACCCTCTGAAATGTAGGAATCGAATTCCCATGAGGCTTTTGATTCCTCCAAGAGTTGAAACCCGTCCACCAAAGAAGTCTCCGGTGTTCCACCTGTTTCCGGTCTGGCCTGGGACATGAGCCCCCTTTTCTTTTTGATCTGTGATCCCGTCTGTGAGGTTTTCCTCATCATCTCTCCCTAGGCAGCAGGTGTTCAGGTTAAATTTTCCACAAACACTTCTCTCAGAAGCCAGCATGGAATCTAAGGCCAAGCAAGTTTGATAGATGGCATCGGACGTCTTGGTTCGTTGTTTGACTACAACCCAAAGAGCTCAGGCATTTTCATTGGTGATCATTTTTGTAGAACTCCTTGAAGTCTACTTATGTGGTTTAGCCTGGAAATGGGAGTGTAGGAGCCCCAATATACATCCACTGTCTAGAAGGCAGGGCCAGAATATTGGATTCTACGCTCGGGAGGCCATTTCTTCTCTTTTTCAGCGTGAATTTGTAAGGCACGCTGCTTTTTGAGTCTCCCTGCCCCTTACCCTTGACCTCCCAAATGTTCTTCTCTGGCAAGTGGGAGCAGGAAGAAAGATGGACACACGTTTGCAGCACACATGACCCTGTCCAAACCGAGGGATGGACAGTACAGTGTGTTCTTTGACATACCTAGTGCAGTCCACCTGACACCTGCCATTTGATGGCTGTGTTGACAGTGTCTCAGGCCTCTCAGAGATGAGAGAAGTTACACAAGGGATGGGGACCCGACTCAAGGTGACAAGGCTTTCAGGTGGAACTTTGAGTTGGCCCTGTTTGCCAAGCCCATGGGTGTTTCTCGTTCCCGAGGCAGTGTGTGAGCTGGGCAAGGCCATGCGGGTCTTGTCACTCTCTGCGTTATGTCATTCGTATCCCTGATTCAGAACTCTGGACCTCTGTCCACCCCTTCCCCCCCCCCCTTTGCTCCATTGTCACTCTGAGCCCTCCCTGGAGTCCACTCCGCGTGTTTATCGTACAGTCGTAGCCCTGGGCTCTTCCCTGGGGATCCCTGCTGCATTCGTTGTGAGTGTGGCATATGTTGGGCAAAGAGCCCCTGGCTCTTCAGCAGGATAGTTTTCCCTGTAAGCTTGTTCATCTCTGCAGGAGTCCCCCAGAACTCAGGTTTCTGGCCCCAGCAGGCCTGTGTTGTTTTCGTTTGGCCATGGAAGATACTCAGAGTTTCTCTCGTTTCGAGCCCCTTGAAAGACAAGAATAACAGTCAGTTGGGAAGATATTCCAGTATGTGAATGATGCTCAGGCAAGATCTCTTTCTTGGAAACCAGTGCAACCTGAAGGTATGTGAAGGGACAAGGTGACCCTGCTCTAGTAGTTCCCTCTGCATTTCTTGCAGACCATTGCACACTGCCAGCATGTTGACTCAGTCCAT